>JAULBV010109996.1:0-24694 GCA_032358295.1 Pterothamnion heteromorphum | reverse complement strand
CAGATTCGTGTTTGTCCACAAAACGGTGTCTCAAAATGCGATTTTGTAAATGCGGAACTGTCCTAACATCCGGGGAGTCATGCAAGACATGCAAACCAGTCAAGCAGACCACGAATCAGCGTGGCTACACCTACGATCACAAAAAAGCAAGCGAGAGACATCGAACCAACTTCCCACTTTGCGAGCGTTGCATGATGCTCGTCGGGGTCGTCGAATCGAATCCGAGCGAGCATATGCATCACATCACACCAATCCAAGAAAGCGAGGCAATGCGAATGAACCCAAGCAACTGGCTAGCAGTCTGTATTGAGTGCCACGACGCGATCGAGGGCGATGTGATGCAAGGAATGCAGATTAAAGCATGGAGCGATGCGAACTACGTCAGAGTGCTAAACGAAGGGCTTAGATAATGGTTAGACCACGAATGGCACCGGAGGTTTTAGAGGCTTCCGGAGCTTACGCGAAGAACCCAAACCGGCGACCAAAAGACTTTCCAGTTTACATCCCTGGTGCGCCAGAGATTCCTGATATTGTCGCTGCAAATCCGCAGGCTGTTTGGTATTGGAATTGGTGCTGCACAGTGTTGGACGAGGCAGGCGTTTTGACAACGGCTTGCCTGCCTCTGCTGACTATTCATGCTCTCGACTGGGCGCAATTGATGTGGCTTTACGAGCAAACCAAGGAGGGCAACGTAGCGACTATCGGGGCAACTGGTGGGCCGATTACGTCACCGGAAGCAAGTCAATTGCATCTGCATGCAAATCGATTCTTGAAGGAACTTGGTGAGTTTGGATTGACACCCGCAAGCAAGTCGAAAGTTGTTGCGGCTGGTGGGAAAAAAGACGTTGATCCACTGGCCGAAATGCTCGCGAGACGAATGAGGCCATTGCCGAACTAATGATCTGCATGACCCCAACGAAGCAGATAGTGCACAAGTATATCGAGGATGTCCTCGACGGTACTGTCGTATCTGGAAAGTTGGCAATCGCAGCATGCAAACGGCATCTAGCAGACCTGGAGCGAGAGCGAACCGACGAGTTTCCGTACTACTTTGATGAGGCCGAAGCTGATGATATGTGTCAGTTTTTCCCCACTGCTTTGCGTCACTCGAAGGGTAGTAAGTTCGCGGGCCATCCGTTCCACCTTGAACCGTGGCAACTGTTTATCGTGTGGAGTGTGTACGGATGGAAACGGATCTCAGACGAAACTAGACGCTTCCGATATGCTCACTTAAGCTTTGGTAGGAAAAATGGGAAGGCGTTATCGTTAGATACTTTGCTACCGACTCCATCCGGTTTTACCACAATGGGTGAAGTGCAGGTTGGTGATTACTTGATTGGAATGGACGGAAAACCAGTAGAAGTTGAAGCGGTGACGGACGTAATGACCGACCGTCCTTGCTATGAAATCGAGTTCTCTACTGGAGAGGTAGTGCGTTGTGACGAAAACCACGATTGGCTTACGCAGGCAAGGGTGCAGTTGGTAGGAACTAAGGGTTTCGGAAGAACATTTGGAAGCCGCAAAGAGTATGTGAAAAGCACTGGCGAGATAGCCGCAAGCGTTCGTTACGGAAAAAGGAATGACGTAAACCACTCAGTTCGTCTTTCGGAACCCTGCTTTTTCGATCCGCAAGCATTGGCTATTAAACCGTACACTCTAGGGGCTTGGCTGGGAGATGGAACTTCCGAAAGCGCAAGGATAACAACAGCGTACAAAGACATTGGAATCATCGACCGTATACGTCAGGACGGCTATTTTTGCACTGAAGGAAAAAGCACCAATCCAAACACTGGGCTATTTTGTATTCGAACCTCCATTAGCAGAAAGAATACGAAAAACTCCGTAAACGCTATCTTGAGAAGACTGGATTTGCTCGGTAATAAACACATACCGATAGATTACTTACGATCAAGTTACGAAGACCGAATTGACTTGCTTCGAGGGTTGATGGATACAGATGGATATGTATCCAAGACTGGGCAATGCGAATTCGTGTCTGTCAACAAGCAACTCGCTGAGGACGTGCAAGAGCTACTGTCATCTCTTGGAAGAAAGGCAACAATCCTAGAGCATGATGCGACTCTAAACGGAAAAATAGTCAGTAAAAAATACCGAGTTTATTTCTTTGCGTTTCATCCATTTGTACCATTTCAACTACATAGAAAAGCATCGCGAATTCCATTCAGGGGGTCGCAAGTAAAGGCTAGGTCAACATCAAGGCAAATAGTTCGCTGCGAACGAATTCAGAGTATTCCCACCAAGTGCGTTCAGGTGTCTGGCGGAATGTACTGCTGCACTAGGAGCTTTATTCCGACGCACAACAGTACGTTAGCTGCTGGCTTTGCGATCATCGGATTGACGATGGACCGAGAACCAGGCGCAGAAATTTACATCGCTGCGACAAAGAAGGACCAAGCCAAATGCGTATTCGACGAAGCGGTTCGAATGCGAACGTCCAACGGTATTTTGAAAGACACAATAAAGAGCCACATCAACCGGCTGTTCGTCACTTCAACCAATAGCTTTTGCTGCACAACTGCAAGCGACAAGCCACTTGACGGGCCAAACCCACACTACGTTATATTTGACGAGCTGCATGCGTGGAGAAAGCAGCATCGAAAGTATTACGACACCATGGTAACGGGCTCGGCGTCACGCACACAGCCGCTCCAAATCGAGATCACAACCTACGGAGACGATCAAAGCGAAATCTGGCTAGAGACACTAACGCTATGTAAGTCGATCGTACTTGGCCAAGTCACCGACGAATCGAAGTTTGTTTTCATTTCTGCGATCGACGATGAGGACGATCCATTTGACGAAGCTTGTTGGGTTAAGGCAAATCCGAACCTTGGCACCTCTGTTTCGCTCGATTACATGCGTCAGCAAGCGAACGACGCGAAGAACAAGCCAAGCTTTAAAAAGACCTTCTTGTCGAAGCACTTGAACCGGATCACCAGTTCGAGCCAGCGAGCAATTGAACGCGAAACATGGGACGCGGCAAAAGACACTCTATCCGACTGGAAAGAGGCAGACGGCATCGGGCTTGGTATCGACGTAGGTGCTCGTGATGACTTCGCGGCATACGGGACTTGTGCTCGCTTTCTAGTCGGGGAAGAGACCATAATCGACGAAAAAGAAGGCGAAAAGGTTGTCCCGGTCTATCGTTACGAAGTCAAAGCAAATGCATACATGGCATCCGATACGCTTCGCGACTTGCGGGCCGAACCGTTTGCTACTTGGATCTACAACGAGCAAATGCACACGCATCAACAGCCGCTTATCAAAATGCGTACCGACATTCTCCGAGACATGGAAGAACAAGGGATACAAACAGCCGCGTATGATCCTTCCAACGCTAAGCTGCTTGCGGAAGAGATAATTGCCGGTGGTTTTCTCGCGGTATCTATGGCTCAAAAAGCCTATATGTTCAATGAACCGATACGCGAGTTTTTGCATTTACTCAAGATAGGTCGCATCAAGCACGACGGGCACCCAGTGCTGGCGTGGATGGCGTGCAACGCAATCATCGTTGCGGACGCTGACGGCAAGTGGAGATTTGATAAAGGCAATTCGAACGACAAGATCGACATGATTGTCTCAGTTGTCATGGCATTCCGTGTGTGTTGCCTTGCACCATCGCGTTCGATTTCAGCTCCCCAGGTACTTTACTAGGAAACAACATGGCAGGCGGATTTCAATTCCTAGTTGACTGGATGCAAAAGCTGACGAGTGGTCGCGTTAGTCCGAGGGAGGCTATGGAGCTTCCACCGATGTGGTACGGGGTCAACAAGATCACCGGCCATTGTGCCAGGCTTCCTTTGTTCGTTAAGCGCGAGGGCAAAGATGGTATGCGAGAGAAGGCCACGAAGCACTGGGCCTACGATCGATTGCTATTGAGCCCAAATGCGAATCAATCGGCAGACATTTTCAAGCAACAAGTCACAGGTCACGCGGTTCTGTGGGGTAATGGTCGAGCGGTTATCCTCAACAAAGGTCAGCAAGACGCGGAGATCCTTCCCTTAATGCCAGACCGCACCTCATCGATTATGGTGCAGGGAAGGAAATGGCACGTTACTAAGCCAGAAAAAGACGACAGGCTGCCTTTACTGAAGTCGATCGAAAAAGACGGATACGAGGGTGTGTTAGTATTTCCAGACGATGAGGTTTTGCACGTCCAAGGATTCGGTTTTGACGGAGTAGAAGGCTTGTCGATGGTTGGCCAAATGCGTCGGGCACTTGGCATTCCAATCTCTCAAGAAGAGCACGCATACAACCAGACTAAGAAAGGTTTCGCGGCAAAACTGATGGTCGAAACACCTCCCGGCATGCTGACGAAAGAATCGGACGCTCGCGAGTGGATAAACCAGTTCAACGCAAGCCATTCTTCAGCCGACAACGCGGGAAAAGCGGGCTTACTCCGCAACGGAATGAAGGCTGTTGTTCTCTCAATGAGCAACGACGATGCGCAATTTCTTGAGCAACGCAAGTTTTCGCGACAAGATGTTGCACTGATGCTTGGGCTGGACGGCATGCCCGGCGACGGGGATAGCCATTCATACAATTCCAAGGAGATGGAGGCATTAAACTATCTAGATACAGGCCTCGCTCCTTGGATTTGCAAATGGGAGATGCAGGTCGATTTGAAAATGCTCAGCATGGCCGACCGGATGAACGGTTACTACTCAATGTTCGATTTGCACGAGCTGTTACGAACCGATTCCAAGACCCAAGCGGAGATTCACGCGATCCATATCGCAAATCGCATCAAGAACCCGAACCAAGCACGCTACGACCTGGGCTTGAACCCATACCAAGGTGGTGACACCTACGAAAACCCTTCGATTACTCCAGGATCGGCATCGAAGCCCAAAGAAGAGCAGAAAAGCACGTCGGAAAGTGGCCTAAAACAGCCAAAAAACACTGAAAAACTTGTAAATTCGGCACTAAAAAGGCTGTTTAGACGCGAGGCAAGAGACGCAATTAACGGTGCCAACAAGAGCGATTTTTGCGGCTGGCTCGACACTTACTACGCAAAATGGAGTGAAAAGCTTGCAGAACAGTTCAATGAGCTTGGTTTGGACCCGTTATTGGCGGAATCGCACTGCAAAGAGTCGCACGAGATGCTTTTAAACGTTGCTGGCGAGTCCACCGAAGCAGCTATCAAGGCAAACGTTGAGGCATGTGTATCGAATTGGGAAGCAAGAGCAGACTCGATAGCGTTTACCGACGAGGAAGCAGACAAGACGCACGAACTACTCAAGTCGGTACTGAGTATTGTTACTGCTTTCGCATCGCAAAAGCCCGCAGACGTGAACGTAAGCGTGACCCCATCGACTCCAAACGTAACGGTCACCAACGAAGTCAAGATTCCAGAGCAGCAGCCCCCAAGCGTCACTGTAAATAACGATGTGATCGTGCCAGAGCAAAAAACACCTGTCGTCACGGTTACTAACGACGTGAAATTGCCAGACCAGAAGCCACCAATAGTCAACGTGACTAACGATGTGCAGCCCGCGAAAGTTGATGTAAACTTGCCATCCCGAAAAACTACTACTACGGTTTTCCGTGATAACAAGGGTACGATAACGGGTAGCGAGCAAATTGAAGAAGATTTAGGAGACGAATAGCAAATGAGTTTTTCAAACACTGCCGAAACCGCCGCGTTAACTTATATTTTTACTGGAACTGCTGTTCCGTGGGCAGCAAACACCGATCTTTGGCTCGCAATGTACACGGACGATCCGGGAGAAGCCGGATCAGCAGTGACGAATGAAGTCAGTACGGGAGCTTGGCCTAGCTACGTGCGTGTAGCGGTGACGCGAGCCACAGAGCTTACGGTCACTGGCGACACAGTAACGATTAACGTCTTGAAGCAGTTCCCGCGATGCATCGGCGGCACTAGCCCTACATGTAAGTTCGTAAGTCTCGTTACGACGGCCTCCGGCGCTGGGACAATAATCGGTCGATATGACTTTGTTGACGACGTGGTTGTTGGGCCTAACGTTCGTCCCAACTTTGAGGCTGGCGATTTAACTTTTACATTGACGTAGGCCGATGCTAATTCGAAACGCAGAACTACAGCAAGCAAATCAACTGGGCCAAACGTGGTTCAGTTCGTTTCGTAAAGTTTCTGCACTAGCGACTACTCAGGGTCTGTGGGCGGACTTGTCAATGGCGACAGGCAACCCGAAACCGAATTATTACACAGGAACCGAATTAGGCGCAGACGTTCTGCAATCGCAGAATGGCATTTGGCACGGCGGCAATGTATCTCCAAAAGTAAAACTGCTCCACAGTGCGTTTATAGGCAGCTTTTCCGCGTCAGTCACGCCAGCAACGTTCATGGCGTGCGACTACTTGATCTTCTACTCTTTGATTGACATGGATTCTACGGATGAGCAACCACTGACGAATGCGATAACGCTCCCTCGATACCAGTCTGGCGATGGCGTTCAAATGTTCTTGGTTGCAACTAATCCCTACGTTGGAGGGCAGACATTCACTGTTAACTACACCGATTCGCAAGGGTTGATACAAAACACTCGTCCATGCTTAACAAACACAGCTACTAGCATCGGAACGATATTAAATGCGGGCGTGACAGGGAGCAATGCAGGCGGGGCATTTATACCGTTGGCTCAAGGTAGCTACGGTGTCAGGCAAGCTAATTCGATTACGTTCCAAGGGCCGAACGGTGGACTTGCGTGTTTGGTTTTAGTAAAGCCATATCAGACGATCAATACCAGGGACGTGACGTTGTATTCCGAGATAGATTTCATCGTGGAAAAACGATCTCCTAGCATAATCAAAGACGGTGCGTATTTAAATTTTCTTTTCCAGCCAAACGGATCGGCGGCAGGCGTCCCGATAGTTGGTGGCGTCAATACAATTTGGAGTTAGAAAGATGGGCTGGACGAGCGTTGATGACATGGTTAACCAAATCACCACGAATGGTAAAACGTGGCCAACCTATTGGAGCAAAAATTACAACGGCGGTGTTGTTGTCGCTGGTCGGTATTACGACCTGACTTATTCAGGTGGTAATCCAGCGGCGTATACGCACGGAAATATGGTATTCAACGGCAACTTTGACGGCGGCACAGGGGGATGGACGTTGACGGCTGGCTTAGTATGGACCGCTGGTACTCAGCTTGTTACGAAGTCTGGCGGAGCGCTCGATACACTCACGCAAAACACGTCGTGCGTAAACGGTGTTTCGTATTCGGTCGTATACACGATCGCGGGCTACACAGGATCGGGTAACGTCGTGATCTCGCTTGGAGGCACGAACGGAACGGCAAGAACAGCTAACGGTACATACCGAGAAACTATCGTGTGCGGGGCCACTGCGAATGCTCCACTGGTCGTTACTGTTCCGACGACGGTAACCGCTCTTACGATCGATACGCTTGCGGTCACTCGTGATCTTGGATTCACTCCGTACACGGATTCCGGTATCGGGCGTGAGGCTGGTTTTTGGCATGGTGGCAACGTGTCAGCCGCAACAAAGCACATGACTCTTCTTGGGTGCTCGACGCAAACAGCAACCGGAGCTAATTCGAACGTGATGATTGTTGATATGCTGGGATGCTACCCGCGTATACGCACCGACTTGGCGACATCGCAAACGCTCAATAACACGTTAACCATTCCACGGTACACGAGTGGGGCAAAGGTACGTCCGTATTTTGCGATCAATACGACTAATGGTGCAAATGCTCAGAACTTTTCTATGGTTTACACAAATTCAGGTCCAACCGCTGGAAGGTCACTTGGGGCAACGGTAGCAAACACGGCGTCGGCAATTCAATCACACCTTGGACACACAGGGACGGCGGCAGGGAACTTTGGTCCATTCTTGCCTTTGGGTGGTGGCGATGCTGGGGTTCAATCCGTGCAGTCGTGCCAATTTAGTGCGGCATCGGCTTCGGCTGGTTTTATTGATTTGGTGCTGTGTGTCCCAATAGCCGTTATTCCAGTACCGGCTGCGTTTTTGATGTTCGAGAGAAGTTTAGCTGGCGGGCAACTGTTTTCGTTTCCCCAGGTGTATGACGGTGCGGTTCTTGGTTTGCTTGTTAGCGCAGGCAATGCGATTGCGGCAGGTACTCAGTTCAGCGGCTACAGCGAGCTAGGTTGGGGCGGATAGTGCTGATTCAAAACACGAATAGCCTAAACTCTTTTCCGCTCACGGCGTTCGGCGCGGGCGATGCGGTTTTGCTTGGTCAGCGAGAGCAGACGTTATTCATGTTGCGTGTTGGTGGTGCAGGCATGCGAGACGTAACCGCTATCCCTTCCGGGTATGGTGTCGGTCGGGCTTGGTATCCAGCTTTGGCAGGCGGTGCAGTCGTCGCACGCGGTGATGCCAGCACTAGCGGAACTGCGGTTGTTACCGACAGTCAGCGAATAACCGCGAGTGGCGTTGCAGTATCAAATGGAATAGGGGTAGTCGGTAACGATATTTCGGTAGTTGGTGTCGGCAGTGCTAGTTCCATTGCAACGGCAACGCCTCGGGCGGAAGTCGGAGTGGTCGGGGCGGGTTCTGCTAGCTCAGTAGGGGTAGCGATTGCGTCTGCTGATGTGAGAGTTGTAGCAACAGGTTCAGCCGCGTCTTCGTCGTCAGCAGTGGTTTCTGCGGAAGTGTTTATCGTAGGTGTTGCTGGTGGTCCAGAACCTTTGAGTCCAGAAGGACTAGCGAACGCGGTATGGGCAGCGATCGCAACCGAGAACAATGTTGCGGGCACAATGGGCTCGAAGCTCAACGCAGCAGGTGGGGCAGCAGATCCGTGGGCGGTCGAGCTAGAAACGGGGTTCACAGCAGAACGGATATTGCGAATCATTGCAGCCGTTGTGGCGGGCAAGTCAACAGGTGGTCCGGATGGACCTGTGTTCCGGTCAATTTCTGATGATCAGGATCAAGTCACCGGAGTCGCGACTGTCGCCGGAGACCGGACTGGTGTGACGTATGGAAGCTAAGCAATGGAACGAAGCGAGCTGGTTTGCCTCTAATTTTAACCGAACTAATTGGATTGCTCCGAAGCTTGATTCGATTATTCCGCCGCAACCACAGATAAAACGCGGCGGCGGTGTCGTGCGGCGAATTTACACAGAGCACGAAGAAGAGTTACTCGTTTTAGGAGTGTTTTGAAATGTTAAAAGTCGACACGAAAACCGGCGAAATTTTTGTTTACGACGTGATTGGAGCGAACTGGTACGGCGACGGCATCACAGCGTCAAACATGGCTGATGCGCTCAAGCAGCTTGGCGACAAGAAAGCAATCGTGCGAATCAACTCTCCTGGTGGAGTCGCAGACGAAGGTATTGCGATTTACAACCTGTTGAAACGTCACGCGGCTGGCGTGGAGACGCATAACGACGCACTCGCGGCATCGGCGGCAAGCGTAATATTCCTCGCTGGCTCAAGTCGCTACGCGGCGAAGGGCTCGCGGGTCATGATCCACCGTGCAAGTTCGGTCGTTTGGGGAAATTCGCTGGCATTGGCCAAAGAAGCTTCGACGCTGGAAAAATACGATCAGTCCCAATGCGAAATCTACTGTGGGTATCTTGGAAAAACAACCATTGAGACGATGGCTCTGCTTGACGCCGAGACATGGTACACGAGCGATGAAGCCGTCACCGCTGGGCTTGCGTCGTCATTGACCGAAACAGCAAAGGTCAAACCGAATGTTGCTACTTGGTTTCGCAATCCTCCGAAGTCGCTCGCGGAAGATGTCAAGCGAGCAAATCGATTCGATTGCGACATCGCGAGAGCACAAAAAAAGAAGATGGAATTGTTGACACGGTAAAAAACTCATGTTAGCTTAGATTATTCACGCGGGAGAAAGACCCGCAACAACTCAAAAAACCATTCGCAAAATCCAAGCAACTCCTTAGCGGCATGGACTAGCAGACTAGGTGATTCATTTCATTTCTAGTCGGCAGTCTTAGCCGCTATTTTCGTTTTAAGCCTGCCGCACATCCGGAAGGTATTTCGATGAAAACTGTTGCTCAAATCAAGGAAGCAATTTTGGCTCTCTGCAATCGCGTGCAAGCGATCGCGGCAATTGCCAAGGAAGAAAAGCGGGATTACACAGCCGAAGAAGCCTCGGAAATCGACGCAATCAACGGTGTTGGCGAAACAAAAGGCAAGATTGATGCGCTGACGGTCGAACTTGACCGCGCGACTAAGCAAGAAGACATGGAAAAGCGAATGGCTGCCATGCAAGGTGCGAAAGTGATTAGCGGTAAGCAGTCGGACGGAACTGGCCGACCAAAGATGCAGATTCCATCTTCGGTGAAAATGAAGGTTGAAGGTTCGAAGGCGTTCCGTGGGGCTCATGCTGCACGCGAAGCACACGTAACGGCCAAGTTCGTAGCGGCTCGATTCTTTGGTGATCGCAAAGCAGAACTCTGGCTCAACGAAAACGTTCGGCAAGCGGCAGTCAGCGTTGGCGATAATCAATCCGGTGGGTTGTTCGTTCCGAACGAGACGACAAATGCGATTATTCGATTGGTGGAAGAGTACGGCATTATTCGCCGATACTCAAAGATAGAGCCGATGGCATCCAGTACGAAAACGGCTCCTGTCCGCGTTGCGGGAGTGACTGCTTACCCGGTTGCTGAAACTAACACGGCCAACGAAGGAAGCAACACAGGCACAAAGAGCCAAGCCGAGTACACCAATATTGAATTGGTCGCTCGTAAATGGAAAACATGGTTCAAAATGTCTGATGAGTTTAGTGAAGATTCGGCGGTTTCAATTGCTGAGCAATTTGTGCTTGAGGCTGCTTTGGCATTTGCGACAGCCGAAGATGATGCAGGCTTCAACGGAACGGGCTCCGCAAGCTATCATGGAATCATCGGCATCATGAACGCAATGGCTGCTGGATCTGTTTATACGGCATTAGCCGGAAATACCGCGTTTTCAACGCTTGACGATGCAGACTTCCGAGGAATGAAAGCCAAGTTGCGACGATACGCAGGTATGCAGCCCGCTTGGTTTATCTCCCCAGAAGGCTACAGCGACTCAATCGAGCGATTGCAGCTTGCTGCGGGTGGAAACACTTCGATGCACCTAGCCGACGGTGGGCTTCCGCGATACCTCGGTTATCCAGTCGTCGAAGTCAATGCCCTTAATGGAACATTGACGGCTCAAGTTTCAACGAACTTGCTTTGCCTTGGCGATTTGCGAATGGCGACTTTGTTTGGTGACCGTCGCAAGATGACATTGAGCACCACGGACCAACGCTATTGGGACGAAGACCAAATGGCTATCAAGGCCACTGAGCGCTTCGATTTCAACTGTCATTCGACAGGAACCGCAACCGAATCCGGTGCGATTGTTGTCTTGGCTACCCCTGGTGCCTAGTCGGTAGTCTTCGCTCGCGCGTGATCGTCGCACGCGAGTTTTCTTGCAAACAAACCAAATAGGGATTTTCATAAATGATCGATGCTCAATGTGCAAAGTATGTTGCGGCGATTTCTCCCGCAGCCATTATCGACAACGCAAGTGCAACAACGACTGCGATCGACTGCAAGGGGGCACGCTACGCAGAGTTTATCTGTGTCCAAGGTGCAACCGATATTGCGATGACCGCGTTGAAGTTGACCGAATGCGAAACATCGGGGGGAAGCTATACCGATGTGCCCGGCGCAACATTTAGCGCCGGCCTCGACACGGACGGAACAGCCCTCGCTCTGCCGTCGGCAACCGATGACAACCAGATTGCAGTTTTTCAAGTCAGCCTGGACAAACGAATGCGGTTCTTCAAGGTGGTCGCAACCTTTGGCGACGGAACTGTTGGTGGATTCGTTTCGGCAGTAGCTCGCCTGTCGAAGCTCGGTAAAGTGCCAGACGTGAGCACAGATCTGGCGAACGGTGGTGTCTGCCGAATTTAACCGTGAACGACAACTATCGACCTACTCTAGTCACTGCACCGACAGTCGATGCAGTGACGATCGAGCAAGCAAAAAAACAATGCGAAATCGCTGAGTCCGACACGGCACACGATCAGCACTTGTACGAGCTTATCGATATAGCACGGGAGGAGTTCGAGACGGATTGCGACATGTGCATCGCTCCACAAACGTGGAAGGTGTACACGGACCATATAGACGACTGCATGCAGCTCCAAAAGGGGCCGATACAGTCGATCACATCGATCAAGTATTACGACAGCAGCAACGTTCAGCAAACGCTGGCTACGAGTGTGTACGGATTTGATGTGGCTAATCGAAAGATCATGCTGAAGTACGATCAATCGTGGCCGTCGTTTACGAATCGTTGGGACGCTTGGGAGATCACATACCTTTGCGGGTACACAACCCCTCCGCCAATGGCGGTGCAAGCCATGTTGATTTTGATTGAGAAATACTTCCTTGGTCGCGAGGCGTTGAAGGAACCACAATTTACGACCTATCAGCGGCTCGTAAACAAGATGCAACGGAGTACCTATCCGTGAGCAAGTGCAAGATTAAGCGACACCGAATCACGTTCCAAGAGCCTGTTGAGACGCAAGATGCAACTGGACAGCCGGTTGTTGCGTGGGCGACTTTTCGAACGAACGAGCCAGCGGATTTCCAACCAACAGGCGGCATGGAATCGATGCGAGGAAGACAGCTAGAAGCAGGAACAAAAGGCTTTTTCACAGTGAACTATCGGACTGGCTACACCGAAAAAATGCAGATTATTCACGAAGGCACTGCCTACGGCATTTCTAACATACAGCAAGTGGAAGGCCTGCGACGAGAAATCCAAATTATGGTGAAAGCATCATGACGATTGAACTGCGAATCGAATTCGACGAACAGCAACTTGCCAAGCTTCGACGCATTCCGATATTGCTTCGCCTTGCCCCGGCAGAACGCACCTTGAAAGCTATGGCGAAGCCGGTACTGGACCGTGCGAAAGCACTTGTTCCGAACTCTCGCAAACCAAACGCGCAAAGCGGTATTCCATCACACGACAAGCAAAGTGCGAACACAAAAGCGAAGTGGCCTGAGCAAGGCAAAAATAACCTTGGTTTTGTTTATCGAAAAAGTGAATCAGGCGGTTACTTGGTCATTGGCGCTAAGAGTCCAAAGGGCAACTCGCTGAACTTCGATGCGTCGAACAAGGGCCGTAAAGTCATGTTGTGGGGGCGCGACTCAGGCAGAATCAAGCGTGTTGAACCAAGCCAACGATTCATGCAACGCGCTTTCGACGAAACACGCCAGGCACAAATCACGGCTGGATACAATCAACTGGAAAAAGAACTGCGGGAGTTAAACCTTGGCTAAGAATCTAAGACTCGACAGCACTGTCGTCATCGCAAACGCTGGAACAGTGTCGACAACTTTGACACTAGAAGGAAGCCGAATTCCTGTTGCTCTGATTACACCTGCGGTACTCACTGGGACGGCTTTTACGTTCAAGGCTTCGAACGACAACGCAACGTTTTACCCAGTCTACCTGGAGTCGTCCGCGTACTCGGTGACTGTCTCGACATCAAGACATATTGCGTTAGATCGAAGGGCGTTCGAAGGCGTGAAGTATTTCCAAGTTGTGAGCGGTTCGGCTGAAGGTGCTGCACGAACAATTGGAGTAATCAGCGGAGAATAATGGCAAACACTGTTGGTAAAGCACTGCGAACGAAGCTCTTGAGTTACTCAGATGTTTCAACACTGATAGGGCAACGCATGTACCCGTCGGCGCTCGTCCAGAACGCAACGCTTCCAGCTGTCGTATACACCAAACTGCGAACGACACGCGAGCACTCTATGAGCAACGTTACCAAGCTTGCTCATGCCCTGTACCAGTTCGATTGCTATGCATTGACAAAGGACGTTGCCGACAGCGTTTCCAAATCAATCCAAGACTCCGGGATTTGTGCATACCAAGGTACGACATCGGGTATCTACTTTTGCGGCACCGAAATATCTAGCGGCGAGTACGACGGAGATGATGCACCGTCAGACGGCAACCAAGAACATCGGTACATCACTACTTTCGATTTAGAAATTCATTATCAGGAGGCATAACCAATGGCTTTATTGACTAGCCCAATCACGGGCAACGGAACTACGTTTGCGCTAACGACTGCGGTCGGGCAAGTGACGTTCGTCAAGAAGATTTCCGGCCTAGAAACGATGCTGGGAGAGTTTAAAACTTCTGTTCTAGCAACTACTGGCTTCGACGAGCGAAAGAAACTCGACTTGGCAGACCCCGGCAAGTTGAATATCGAATGCTTTCACATCGGAAGCGAAACAACGCTTGGATCAACAGGAACCGCAACAGTAACCTTCCCCGGTGCTGGATCGTTCACAGGCACTGGATGGATCTCAAAAGTGAAGATGCCGGACGCAGAAAACGGCGTTGCTCTGTCAACAAACTTTGAATGGACTTTCGACGGAGTTACCGGCCCGACTATTACATGGTTAACACCGTAATGAAAGTCGAATTAGTACCACATACAGGCGTGCGATTCGATGGCTTGGTTGTCGAATGGAAGCAGTGGCAAGTTTTCGCCACTGGCTCAGATGGCAATCGCGTTCTCGTTGGCTATTTGCCGCATGACGAGTCAATCAACCTGATGCTGCTTTGCAATCAACCTTGGAACATACTCAAGGAGATTGTAGAGAAATGCGAAGCGATAACCGGACGTAAGGTTATTCCGCCGACACCGATTTACGAACCACCGCAGATCGACAACGAAGCGGGTGATGATGACTCAGACGAAGAGGACCGAGATGGCGATAGTTGACAAGAACTCGTTAGATGAAGTGCTAGGGATGCCATTGCAGGAAAAGGTAGTTGTCTGCGAAGGCAGGGAATATCGACTGCGAGAAATGAACGATGAGCAGGGCGTTGAGTACGAACTTGAGTTGCAAGACAAAAGGGGAAAGTTTGATGTCAAGAAGATGCGGCGAACTTTGATTGCTCATTGCTGGGTTGGGCCAGACGGCGAAAGGCTAGTAACCGATACTGACAAGCTGAAGACGATGCGACGATCATTGTCAGGATTCCTGTTTGACGAGTGCCAAAAACTCAACCGATACGAAGCGGGTGAGCTTGAGGGCTTAGTAAAAAACTCCGAAGAAGCCGGAAGCTCAGACTAGCTTACCGGCTGGCGTTGGAATGGGGGATCTTTGACGTTGAAAAATGGCTTCGAACTCTTCCGAAAGACGCTTTGGATAAATGGATGGCGTTCGATGCAGTGGAACCAATCGGAGAACGCTGGAGGCAGACCGCACAACTTACAACGATGGTCGAGAGGCTTATCGAGCAAAACGCATTGCATAACGGTTTCGATAAGTTCGAGCCGACGACAATCGAAAACAACATGCCATGGCGATATTGGCGAGAAAAGGCCGCGAAGCAGACCGCAACGAAGCCAACCAAGCAGCAAGACCCTAATTTCCAATTTCACCAAGTAGCAGCCGCATTGGGGCTTAGCAAGGTAGTGCTAAAGCATGGCAGGATCGATTAACCTAGCAAACGTTGCACTTGGGTTTGATGCAAGCAAGATCACTCGTGGGGTTGATCTATCCGCTGGAGAAATGCGGAAGTTGAATAGTATATTCAAGGAGTCGATCGCTCCAGTTGATCGCTACAACGCAGAATTGGCGATTCTTGAGAAGGCACACAAGACAGGTGCGATCAGTGCCGACAGGATGGCTCAGGCAATGGCTAGCTTGCAGGCCAAATACAAGCAGGTGGCCAGCGCAAGCGTTGGCGTACTCGGTGGTGACATCAAAAGCACTCTTGCACAATATGCAGGTGCGGCTGCTGCATTCCAAGGAATAAAGAGCAGTCTTAGCTTGGCCTCAACTGCGGAATCCAACAAGATTGCATTGGAGGTTCTTAGCGGTTCGGTTGAAAAGGCTTCGATGCTTTACCAAGGGTTTATTGAATTAGATCGCTCGTCACCGTTATCGCGACAAGACTTTTCGAAATCCGCACAAAACTTGATTGGCTACGGTTACGCGGCTGAACTTACCTTGCCAGCATTAAAGCAACTCAGCGAAATATCAGTCGGGAATGCAGACAAATTTCAATCGCTAACACTAGCCTTTGGCCAGGTTACCGCAGCGGGCCGATTGATGGGGCAAGAAGTCTTGCAAATGGTTAATGCCGGATTTAATCCGCTACAAGAAATCAGCCGCACAACAGGCCGCAGCATGGTAGACCTGAAGAAAGACATGGAAGCAGGTGCAATATCGGCAAGCATGGTTGAGGCTGCATTGAAATCGGCTACTGAAGAAGGCGGTCGATTTTATGAAATGAATGAGAAGCTGAAAAACAGTGCCGCTGGTCAGTACGCAAAAATGAAATCTGACGTTGAGTTACTAGCCGTTGAGATCGGAACGAATCTACTCCCGGCAGCAAAGGCTTTCATGGAGTTGATGAGTACAGGAGGAGGTAATGGACGACAAGGATTTTTAGCACAAAGTGCAAGTGCGTTTTCTACTTCGATAGCTGCGTTGCAGGATGCGTTCACAAACCTAGATGGAAACTCGCAAGGGACTGCGTTAGCCGAAGATCAAGACCGCAGAGACAAGATTGCTGTTCAGATGGCACTGCAAAAGCAAGCAAGCGAGCCATTCTATAAAGAGCTTAACGAAAAAATAGCAAAGACAATGGCAGATCGGGCAAGAGCAGAACGCAAAGCAGTTGAGGACGCAGCCAAAGAGAAACTTGCATTAGAAAAATCAGACGCGGACGCAATGGCAGCATACGAGCGATCCATCGAAAACGACGCAAGAGATGCAGAGCGATACCAAAAAGAACAGGACCTTCAAGCGGAATTCAAACGACGCGAGGACAGCATAAAGAAGGATGCCGACAAGAAACGTGAGAAGCTAACCAAGGACGGCGATGCAGTTACCGAAAACAGTGCTCCCGCTTTGCGTGCCGGTTCTGTCGAAGCATACAAGTTCCTTCTGGCACAAAAAGACAAGCTAGCCGAGCAAGGTGAAAAGGTGCTCAAGGTGCAAGAAGACATTTACCAAACAATGATCGAGCAACTAAATGAATTGAAATCACAAGCTAGATTTACTAAGGTGCGATAAATGGCGACTATGATTGTTGGAGAGATGCGAGAAGGTTCAGCCTCGATCAAAAAAGGGAAGGGTACTTCGTTAACGTTCAGTTCTTCGTTTATTTTCTTAGTCCTGACGGATGACATAAACACAACACGCGAGGAAGTATTGCTTGGCACTGTCGGACTTCCCATCGTTGGCGTTGTCTACGGGTTAATCCAAGCAACTTGCACGGCTATTAACGCCAAACGAAGCAGCAAAAACGCTTTTTACTGGGATGTGACATGTGAGTTTGAAACGGGCAGGGAGGATCAGCAAACCAACCCGGCAGATCCAGATAACCCAGATCCTACAACTTGGTTTCCTGTTTTTGTAATTGACTCGTTTGAAACGAGACAGCGGATACTCACCGTTGATAAGACGCCAGCCACGGCTAGTCCTCCAGGGCCAAAGACTTGCACGAACTCGGCTAATCAACCCTTTGGCGAACCGCTGACAGAAACGGTTACTTTGTGCTCGTATACTTTTACGCAGTTTGAAGATCCATCACAAGACATCAATGAAATCATGGACAGGAATGATACTGTCAACGAAGTGGTTTTTGCTGGACGCGATGCAAGAACACTTAAGCTGAACGTGACTGGAGCGGAATTGGGTTACTATGTCGGTGTACCAGCCTGGAGAGTGACATATCGAGTCACCTACGACCGAGACACATGGGACGTTCCGATGCTGGATGTTGGGCCAAATCAGCTCTCTGGAACAGACTTAATCCCATGCATGGACAAAGAAAACGTTTTTCGTGTCGTAGGAAACCTTGACGGAAACGGAGTGCAGCAAGACCAAAACGACGATCCTTACGTGATAACGTTTCGGACGAAAACAGAAATCGACTTCAACGATTTCATAAGGGTCTAAAATGGACGAACAAAACGCAGTATATGGATTCGACAGGGCAGATGCAGACGAGTTAGTCAAATCGCTAGGCAATCGGCAAGTCAGCAAGAACCCGCAAGACGTATACGACGCAACCGCGTTAAAGGTTGGCTACACGTCGGCTGGGGCTACGGCACGTAGCGGAACTACGCTGGGGAAAGGATTATTCAAAATGTACTGGCCTGCCGTGAGCGGTGCAAATCGGATTCTAACGGCATCCGCTGACACCACCGACGTTACGGTATACAACCTTTCGACAACAGCTGTTGCTGCGACGAAGTACATCATGTGCTTACGCTGGGGCGACATCTGGGTTTGCAATTGGGAGGAATGCTAGAGTGGCGTGCCGCAAGCATTCACCAGGCGATCCTTGTTGTCCAGCGGGATGCACATTTAACTCAGCAGACCTGCCGACTAGCTTTGAGTTTAGAGGCACAACGATACTTCGTGCTGACTGGGGATCTTTCGAAGCAACAAACGGGTGTTGCTGGGGTTACTCGATATTATTTCCTCAGGCGTACAATAATCGCCTATTCGCTTGCAGTGCTGAGGTTGCGTTAAGTTCCTCGGAAGCGATGAAGATAGCGACATACCGCTACCTGTATGGCAGATCGTTTTCAATCTCCAAGCAAGTATCGACCTGTGACGGACTGCCTTCGGTGGATCAGTTCATAGTCAGTATTATTGACTTCTATGTCGGCAAATACAACAGCTTTGTTTACAATCCTCCATCGCCATCTTGCGAAACTCTATCCAGCCGACTAGACAGCTTGTTCCCTGGTGGTTACGCATTTAGTTACTACGTCGCTAGGGTTAAGTATTATGCGGCATTGCCAACTGGGGCCTACAACTTAACAACGACGGACGTATCCGATTGTAGCCCAGAATGTAACGGTGCCCTAGACTTTACGAACTCAATCACGTTTCTAGACGTTTCGACTGGAGCCACCTTAACGATCAACGATACATCGACCTGGACCTATAACATAGTCGCATAAGGATAAAAACATGGCAGCAATTACACCACCTACAGACGTTCGTACTTCGGGCGAAGTTAGATCGCAACTCGTGCAGTACGGTTCGACTGTCACGTTTGGCAGTCCTCTTTACTTGGATACGGCAGACAACAAGTACAAGCTTTGCGATTCGAACGTTAGCCTAACAACCGCGAGCATTAAAGGCATTGCACTTACTCCAGGTGTTGACACCGGCTACGGACTAATGGCGACTGCAGGAATTTTAACCCTAACCGGAAGTACTCTTGTTGTCGGACGTTCGTATTTTATCGGACAGACAGCGGGGAGTATTATCCCTGCGGCCGACTTAGCTACTGGTGATTGGGTGTCTCGCATCGGCACTGCATACAGTGCAACGCAAATGCTCTTATCGCTCGAAGCGACTAATATTCAGCACGCATGATAATCGAGTTTGATTCGAGTGTCGATCGAGCAAGTGAAGCAACTCAAGGAGACCCAGTTGCGAACTTCGTGTTATTCCCAATACATCAAACGGAAGAACAGCGGCTAGAACTATGCCGACAGCTTTGGGCAGAGCTACACTTAAAGCAAGACGCTACCCCTGAGTGGTTTTCCGAGTGGCTTGCTCGCGTGCCCAACTTCGGCTGTGGTTGCCGCGATAGTTTCGCCGCGTACTTGCTCACGAATCCACCGCGATACGACGATTGGTACGCGTGGACGTGCGAGGCTCATGATTGGGTCAACGCCAAGCTGGGAAAGCCACTCCACACCGAAAGGTAGGGGGGCGGGGGGGTGCATCCTACAGGCTGCCACCCCCGACGATACCATGGGCATACGGCACATTTTTGTTGATGTTTTTCAGGGTACCCCTTGTCAAGCTAAATCACGCGGAAGCCGACCGCTTTTGATTGATCGCGAATCGATTTGGGATCATTTTCTACCCAGCCGCGTTTCTGCTTGTTTTCGTTCTTACCATGTAGCATAATGGAGGCATGATTTCAATGCTAGGAAAAAATTGGTTAACGATTGCGGAGGCATCATCTATTATCGGTTGCTCCGCTCAACGGCTTCGCGTACTTGCTGCTGAACAAAAAATCAAAGCAGCGAAGGTTGGGGAACGCGCATGGCTAATCGACAGGAAAGCGGCTCTACACATGGCGGAAAACCCTGCAAAAACAGGGAGGCCAAGAGGCGTCAGAAAAAAATAGCAATGCGCTATTGACGTTCTTGCTTTAGGGCAATACTTTATACGCATCGCAGCGAGGAGTAGAAACCAAGTTGCGACGGTGGAACAAAACGACTTCTAGAGTCTTCTGACTTAACTTGAGGCAGGCAAAAGCATGAGCACTGACACCATACCCCTCGAATACGAAACCGTTTCGCAACTCCGCTTGCGACTTCTGGCTGACCAAGCCAAAGGTGACGGACGGCAACTCACTTCCGCTTGGCTTGTCGAAGCATGCGACGAGATTGAAACTCTTCGCGAACAAGTGGCTGAACTGAAGCACGCAGCCGACTGCAAGACCAATTGAATCACAATACAGCTTTCAATTTGCCAAGACTTTGGAAGTACAAATCGCTGTCGGGCGTCAGCGATGAAGCAGGGTTCGAATCCCTGCCTTGGCTCTGGTGGTTACGGAAGTCTATCGAAAAGGAAATTCGAATGAGCGAAAACGGCAAGTTGATCCTAAAGCGAAAAGTAGGCGAACGGATTGTAATCGGAAACGGTGCAATCGTGATAACGCAGCTAGCGAACAATCGAATCTCGATTGAAGCACCCAAGGAAATCTCTGTTCACAGGGGAGAGTTGTTCGACAAGATCAAGGAGGTTCGCAATGTGGAATAACACGAAGCATGTTTACTTTTGGATGCATTTTACGCGAGTCACTGGCAAGGCTGGCAATCACAAGTTTTACGCGTCAACTGGCACTGACTCCGAAACGCTTGGGCGATTCGACGACTCAGTGACGCGTGTCGGATACACGATAGTCAACTACGGTGAAAAGTCGGAGGATGCGTTCCAGAGATACAAGACTTTTGCTCTGGCTGGTGCCGAGGCAATGGGCTACACGAACAATCAAATTGTTGCTATTCGTCGCAGTGAGTACAAGGCTTTCGTTACTAGTGAGGCTCGCGAAGTAGATGATTTCGATGAGCAGTTTCGTGCACCGGCGTATCAGGGGAAACGGATGGTGCGCAAGTGATTAAGCCAAGCATCGCAAGTAGCAAAAACAAGTTTGGAAACATAGAGACAGTAGTCGACGGCCTCAAGTTCCACAGCAAGAAAGAGGCCAACCGTTTTGGGCAACTGAAACTCTTGCAACGAGCTGGAAAGATTAGCGATTTGAGGCTCCAGCCAAGTTTCGATTTGTTCGTTTGCGGCACCAAGATTTGCCGATATATCGCTGATTTCCAGTACGTTGAAAATGGGCTGGTGATTGTCGAGGATGTGAAATCGTCAGCGACAACGACACCCGTTTATCGGCTCAAAAAAAAGTTGATGAAAGCTGTTTTGAAAATAGAAATATTGGAGACGTAGGACGTGGAAGTTGAACAACAAGAAACAAACCAGCAATACCACGCTGACACGACGCGACTAAGCAACTCGATGCTGAGTATTTTAAAGCGTAGTCCAAAGCTGTTTTACGGCTACTACGTTAGTAAGTCGCTGTCAATCCCAGAGTCAACAGAGTCAATGGCCCTTGGCTCGATGGTGCATACCATGCTCCTTGAGCCGCAGGAGTTCGAGAATCGCTATGCGGTGTGTCCTCCATGCGATAGACGGACTACGGTTGGAAAGAAGATCCATACCGATTTCCTAGCGACACTTGGGCCGAAAACGGAACTTGTAAAACACGACGACATGATGCTTGCGGCTGCATGCTGTGAGGCGATGCACAGTCACGCAGATTTAACCGAAGTGATCGAAGCAACGTGGGACCGTCGCATTGTGGAGCAACGGATTGACTTCCAAGTTGCGGGTGTCGATATGCGTTGCAAGCCGGATTACTTATCGATAGAGGCAGCGGTTGTTGTCGACGTGAAGACAACGAAGGACGCTAGCCCAATAGAGTTTGCGAAGTCGATCGCAGGCTATGGCTACCACCGACAAGCTTGGTTGTACCAAGAGGCTGTTTACCAAAAACACAACATCGCCTGCCGGTTCATCTTCGCTGTGGTGTGCACGGAACCACCATTCGAGGTGGCTTGCTACGAGCTGTCGGACGCAGCTATGGCGGCTGGCGGTCGCGAAGTTTTTGCGTTACTGGACGAGTTTAAATCCCGATCGGAGTCGGGCGATTGGATTAGCGAATGGAGTAGGGGCATTGTGCCGATCGAACTTCCCGCTTGGTATCGAGGGTAAATATGAGTACGACAATTACAGAGCAACCAAAGCAGAATCAAAAGAGCGTGCTAGCGACAATGGCTAATCGCTACGGCATGGAACCACGCGCATTCGAAACAACGGTTAAAGCTACGCTTGGCTTGGATAAATGCAACGATGGGCAGTTTGCAGCGTTCTTGTGCGTTGCGAATGAGTACGGTTTGAATCCACTAACGAAGGAAATTTATGCCTTTCCCACCAAGTCGGGAGGCATACAGCCGATCGTCGGTATCGATGGCTGGCTTAACCTTGCCAACTCCCATCCAATGTTTGACGGGATGGAGTTCGAGGACGTGCTAGACCAGCAAGGTTGCTTGGCCGCAATCACTTGCCGCATCCATCGCAAGGACCGCAGGCACTCTATTTGCGTGACGGAATACATGGGAGAGTGCCGAGGCAACACCGGACCCTGGAAGCAATGGCCTGCTCGCATGTTGCGACACAAAGCGACGATTCAAGCCATTCGGTATGCGTTTGGGTTTGCCGGTGTGATGGACCCCGACGAATACGAACGCATGATGACGGTCGACTCGCAGGTGTCGAAAGCAGTCAAGAACGAACCGATTCGCATCACGCAGATTCCGGTTTCGGACTCGGCACATAAGCAAACGGATTCGGAGCAGTTCCGCGAAGTCGAAGAAGATCCTTACGCAAAGGCGGCGGCTGAGCGTGAGGTTAGGCTAGCGTCTGAAAGCTTGGCGAGCAGCCCGCAAGATGCATAAGCGAACGCAAGCAGAACTAGACGCGATTGCGCTGGCTTTTGTCACCGATTGTCGTTCCCCGCAGAGCGTTTTCGAATTCGCTGCGGAGCTGGAGCAACTCGGAGCACACGGGGCCGCGATACCGCGAATGCGTGCGAATGCTTGGAAGTCGATAATTGACCGGCTGATTACTGCCGGGAAGCTAACGGAACGCAGCGGATGCGTCGTGGCAAGCGTTGATGCGGATAAGTTGGAACAGTTGCCGTTGTTTTGAAGGAAGAAGCGATGACAGATTTTGTATTGGCGGAAGCAGTTAGAAGCCTTGCGAGTGCAGTAACTCCGCAGACTGCTATTCCGTTTACGGATGGGTTACACGTCGTCACGTCGTTGACGGAAGCAATTATTTACCACCGAAGCGGGCTTGTGGAAATTGCTGATGCTATAGACAGATTCACGGAGGCTGTCACGAAGCTTCAAGGTAAGTCATGAGAAAACCGAGCGACGACATTATCTTGATGGGTGGTGAGCTAGACGGGTTGATTCTGAACGTCAGCGACAACACCATTTCTTGGCCGTTTGCTTTGTGTTTCGAGATGATGATTGACGATGGGCAAAAGCCAACTGGAGCGGATGAAATTCCATCTAATATCGTCAAGGTTCGTAAGATCCGCTACTCGGTGATTCACACCGGAGAGGAACCGAATGGAGATGCGTTTGCACAGTACATGCACGACAGCACTGCGGACGGTGAGTACGATTTCAACAAATACACCAACGAACCATCAGACCCATTCCATCCAGCAATATGAAAGCAAATACCACAGACCTAATAAAGTTCAAAAAGCTCCAGCGCAAACTAGGCGAAACCGTTCGCGGAACTGTTGGACTACTTGAGATGTTATGGACATCAGTTGCGAAGAATTGTCCTCGTGGCGACATAGGAAAATTCAGCGACGAGGACATAGCTGTCATGGTCGATTGGGACGGAGACCATGTGGACCTTGTGACGGCTCTAGTTGACTGTCGATGGCTAGACCGATGTGAAGAAAACAGGCTTGTAATACACGACTGGCAGGACCATTGCCCAATGTGGGTACGGGGAAATATGGCCAAGTCGCATATCGATTTTGCCAAGGCGACCCCCCAAATCGGAGGAGAGGCGTTACCGACTCAACAGAAACGAGATAGCGACGCGAAAGCACAGCCTAAGGACACTCCTAAGGATGCTCCTAAGGAGGGCCTTAAGGAGGGCCTTAAGGATGGCCTTGAATATACTCCTATCGCTATGCCTACCAAGTCAAGTCAAGTCAAGCCTGAATACCAAGCCAAGGCAAGCGAAGCCAAGGCAAGCGAAGTCAAGGAGGAGGAGTGGGAGATTCCTCCTCTCTTGGATTCACCGAAAACCAGGGAGTTGCTTTCTCGATTTGTCCGAATGCGTAGGGTAATTAAAAAGCCGATCGGAAGCTTGTCTGATGCCAGCTTGATTTTGAAACGCTTCGACGATGAGGAGCATTTGTGTTTCGCGCTCGAAACTTGCATAGCGAATAAGTACCAGGGATTAAAGCCTGACTACCGGCCAAAAACAAACGGCAAGACTCCGGACGGCTATCACATGACGCAAGCACAGAAGCGTCTTTCAAACACACAGCAAGCGACGGAGGATTTTGTAAATGACA